>CM074488.1:2105723-2134424 GCA_037389245.1 Oryzias sinensis
CCTTCCACGCTGCTACTGGCCAATAACCCCCCCCCACACACACACACACACAAAAGCTGAAAGAATGAAAGAAACAGGAAAGCTTCGAGTTGAAAACAAGAGAAACGTGAAGAAAAGGCAGAATTTCTCTTCCTCTCGTCTCCTTTCTTTCTTCTCTTTGGTTGCTCTTCTCTCTGCCGTCATATCAGTTTTCCACAGAAACACAGATCTGAATCTACATCGCCTACATCTTTAGTCTGACTACATTCTAGAGGTGTAAGGATTGGTTTGAACGTTTCGATTCATATCGTAATTTGTGGTTGACGACACGTCTCAGTGTCCATATTGGTTCATTTTAAGCGATCCGATTCACTGCTGTGTTACAGTAAAATAACCCAAATGGTATTTTCCAATATCGATTATAGATCCATTTACTTTTGATAGGATTTTATAAAGACATGGGTCGATTTGGTTGGATTCCATTACCATCTTGCCTCAGACAGATCGATCTGGTTGGATCGTAGGAATAGAAATCGATACATTGATTAGGTCGAGTGATGGTTACACCCCCCTACACCAATCTGAAGACCTCCGGGTGCTGTTTTAGGATCATCTAAATCCAAGGTCAGGTTTTCCTCCTGTAGAATTTTAATCCAGGTTCTACAAATAAATGAATCTTTACTCAAGTATTTGATA
Organism: Oryzias sinensis; assembly: GCA_037389245.1. Taxonomy (NCBI): domain Eukaryota; kingdom Metazoa; phylum Chordata; class Actinopteri; order Beloniformes; family Adrianichthyidae; genus Oryzias; species Oryzias sinensis. The sequence goes on from CM074488.1 coordinate 2,106,399, forward strand.
CTTTTACAAAAACCTGCTTTGACTAAAAAGGTTTAGAAGATGAGAAGAACGAGACACCAGCGGACCGACCATGGAGGCGACAGAGCATCAATAGACTGCATCAATGTGCAGCAAAAGGGCCTATGTGATGCTATTCTAAGCCTGTTAGAGTAAACTATATCCATATATATGATAATATAGTACCTTTGGCACACTAAAGAGCATTTTTAAATTAATTTAAATTATTTATTTACAGTTATTTTGAGTTATGAGTAAGACGACTCGGATCTCTAAAAAAATCTGCAAAACGGTAATGACTGTAATGAGATGACACACTGTTTTAACTTATTTTCATTTTGACAGCAGCACATACAAAATCCTTTCAAAATAAAATGCACTCTGTGTCAAAATAAAAATGCAACAAAGCAAAAATTTAATTTTTTACTCCCTTTACTATCAAATTTAAACAACATTGTTGCAGAATCCAATTTTTGCATTTGATTATCATTCTGCTCTGTTATTTGACATGTTAAAGGTAAACATAAATGACAAACTCCAACTAAAAGGAAATTAAACCGAAAGCTCAAACTCATTTATACTTTAAAGTCATCAGCATTTCTTTTTTAGAGCCCCAGTGAAAGACTCTTCTCAGGGCTTCAGAGAAGCTTCACTCACCTCTAACTGCGATCTACAGGGTCTTTGTCATCTCAGTTCAGATCAACCTGCTTCCTGTCTGTTTGTGACAGTATTTAAGTCACTCATTTATGGTTTCTGCCTGCTGTAATGAAAGTCTGGCAAATCGAGGAGAGCCAAGGTGAATCCTGTGAGCTTCAGGTAAACGGATTACGTTTACTGGCTGTAACCCAAGCCGATTATCTGAGCAGACTGAAGCCTTTTATCAATTATTATTGTTTTCATTGATTGATAATCCGCATAAACCCCAAAACTCCAAACCTAAAGCTCATGAAGGAATTAAAAGAGTTAAAAAGAGTCAAATTTACATTTTGCAAGGTGACCTACACAGGTTAAGTCAGTGACGTGCGTGTTCAAGGACAAATGAAAATACATATGTGCATAATTTTTTTTTTAATTTAAATTCTTTTTTAAAAAGAAAAAGAGAATTTTGAAAAAAAGGAAAACTTCATAATTAAAAGAATTTCTATCTGATTTTAAGTAAAATTTTCAACTAAGTTAAATATGAATTTACTTATCGGCTAAAACCAAAAGTTTTTTTTCCAGCTTTGTAGCCTGTGATGCATAAAGGAAACACTTGTTTTTTTTTTTTTAAGAGTAAAAAATCTTTACACACACTCACCAGCCTGGGAAAAGGTTCATTTATAGGATCTGTCACAATTTCTTTTCTAACGTTTATAAATTGTAATTTTAAGTATTTGATTACAGTTCAAAGGATCCAGAGAGTGAATTTAATTTACGACATAAACACCAGTAACTTTATTTTCCTGCATTTAGAGAATGTGTTCTTTTAGAGTCAGAAATATTTTTATTCTGACTTATAATTTTCATCTTTCTCTCAGTTTATCTTAAAAATCCTATAGATTTTTGCATCCCTATCGTTTTCATTGTTAAAAAATCCCCTCTTTTTCTTATTGCATTTTCCGCCTCGCTCCTGGTTTTAATCCCCGTTTGTCCACACAGAGGCAGAGGACGGTGTACCGCCTGACACTGGTGAAGGCCTGGAACGTGGAGGAGATGCAGGCGTACGCCGAGCTCATTGCTCTGGGGCAGCCTGACTTCATAGAGGTGAAGGTAAGAGTCGCCTTTTACCTGTTTTCTCGGATTTAAGGCCCCTTTTGATCTCTGGAAGTTACCAGATTTTTCTGACGATAAAAAGCTCAAAGACTATAAGTCATAGCAGCCAAAAAATGAATAATGAAGAAGAAAGAAATCATAAATAAGTCGCCCGATTGGGAGAAACTTATTTTAGAAAATTTGGGAACAAGAAAGGACATTTCATGTTGAAAGAAAATCATAATATGGGAATAGATAACAATAATAGACTGACATCTGCACTACCGTAACACATTGATGCATATTTAGCTTCGTGGAACATAGCAGGAATCTAGTAGACTAGTGCAACTTTTCTCTGATAAAGAAGATTCTAACATGTCAGCTAATCTCTTTCTATTACTTCAAATCTCTAAATTGGTCCCTTCTGAGTATAAGTCGCAGTCCCTGCCAAACTATGCAAAAGAATGCAACCTACACTTTTATGGGGAAGAAGATTGATCTCAACAAAATGAAGTAAAGTAGAAGTAAAGTACCAATAGCGGTCACACACCTAGGTGTGCGAAATTTGCTCTCCCCATTTGACCCATCCCCTGGGGGAGCGGTGAGCTGCAGACGAGCCGCGCTCGGGAGGCAGCAGTGTTAAGGGGCTTGCCCAAGGGCCCGCACTGGGTGAGGTGAATTGCTCGCCATTTAGCGTTATCGCGATTTCAAGCTGTGCAATATCCATATCCAAAAAAGTAGGCAAAAATCGCAATAAATGGTAAACCTTAAATGTGCTAAAACAATCTTATGGCAACTTGAACTATTTAATGAACTGAATAAATCCCTTTATGCATTTGACCAATCAGATGGAGCTTTCATGTTAGATGTTGCCCTCCTAATTAGATGAGGGTCATTTGGAGAGTATTCTGATTCTTATTTAAATTAAACTTTTGCAGTGAAATGGAAATGTTTTTGTTGTTTTTGTTATTTGTTCATTTATCGCAAGTCGAATTTTCATTGCAGTATTGATCTCTAATAACGCATGTCGCGAATTTTCCTCATATCGTGCAGCCCTATAGTGCACGATATAGTCTGTCCGCCATTTTGTAGCAATTTCCTTTGTTCCTGTTTAAAAAAAACAAACAAAGTATTTAGCGTAGTGTCCTAAGTGGTGTTACCGTAGTGTGATGTCATCATCACTAGTCGGCAAGCTCCCCGTACCGATCTGGCAGGCCGAACACATATTGTACCTACACCGGTCTGTAAAATGCTCGTCTAAAGTTTTGGGATTTCTACAAAAAATGAAGAAATTCCGTTTGTAAAAAATGTTTTTTGGTTGTTGTCTGTTCAGATGAAAGGACTGTAATTTTTTTCCTAGTTGTTCCATTTCTACTGAGGTGTTTCTGCGTCTTCATTTACTGTCTTCTTGTCATCGATTTACTGGAACTGCTGTCAGCTAAACTTTAACAATGAAAATCTGGGAAGGTTCAGCATCATTCCACACTCTGCCACTCTTCAGTTCCACGACAGCGGCTCGGTCCGGCGCTCTTCACTCCCTCTGTCTTGATTAATTCAAGTTCCAGCGTTCAAGACTCCAAAGAGACGGGAATGAGTCCCTCCAGGGGCCGGCCGTGCACCACGCCGACCTTATTCTCGTCGTTTGGAGGACTTGGTATTAATAGTGTGTGAGGTGGCACACAGTAGCAGTCTGAGCTGCGGTTGTCATAGTGACAAATGTGCCCGACTTTCATTATTCAGTGAATCACATCACGAGAGTTATGAGCTCAGACGGCGAAGCAGAAGAAGGTGAGGGAACATGTTGGATCTGCGGCTCTTAAAAGGCTTAACATTTCAGCTAAAAGGAAAATTAAAGATTAACCTCAACTTCTAGTTTGAGAGGCTTGTTTTGTACATTTCAGTTCAAGGAATCGGAATCATTTTCTTTTCTTTTATTAAAAAACTGACATTTTTAAGTACCTGGCTTAGACGGAATTGGTATTCATGTGGTTCCTTTTTAAAGCGCCGCAAGAGAAAACCGTCTGATTCGTAATCCAGAGCTCATCTCCTATCGGGGGAACTTGACTGCTTAGGTTTCAGCACCGATGCTCTCCACGGGGAACCCTCCACTCTCATCTTCTCCGTCGTTCAAAGTTTTTAGTCCTGCTGGGTTTGCCTCTATTAGCAGCAGTCTGCTAGCGGTCGCATTAAACCACCACCCGAAAGCAGCCAGAACCGCCAGCCTGAAACATGGTGGACCAAAAGGTTTGCAGGTGGAGTTATGGATGACCACCTCCACCAGCCTAACATGCAAGAACATCAGCACAGAGAGAACAACTGATTAACGTGAGGATCAGAAAAACGAAAGGTTTGTTTTTTCCCAAAAACAAAATGCTTAAAGATATGTGAAGAGACATTTATATCAGCCAAATACTAAATTAGATGGTAAAGGGCCTATATGCTGCTAAATCAACTTTTTTAGCTGTTAAGTGTATTATAATCATTTCTTACTGTAAACAACCCTAAAGTGGTATTTTGATCCGTTCACGCATCTCTAATTATGTCTCTAAAAACCTGTGTTCTGAGCACCAGCCCCTCCCAACCACGAAAAGGAGCGTGTTCTCACGTTGTGACATCACAAAGTGGGGATCCGCCCCTTCCAGGAAGAGTTTTTGCTGCCAACCCCGCCCCCAGGCTAACACACACAGATCCACTTTCTCCGTGAAGCTAGCGGTGACATGCTGGGTCAAGAGTGTAAAGCTCCACAACACACACATCCATCTCTGTAAAAGTTCGTGTTTTGTTTCGTGAGCGAAACGCAGACACGCTGCTGACGCTAGGTGATGTCATGAAATGGGATTGAGGTCAAGTTGTTTTACTTTCAGGTAGGAGAATGAGCTGAAATGACGGGCTTTCCCTCCACTGTTTCATGTCTGACAGAGATGACCTCATATATTCGTCCTTAAAAAGTCAACATCCTTTTATTGCCTGTAAAAAGTGCATCAGTAAATAAAAGTGGCTGCTCCTCGTTCTCCATGAGATAAAGCAACTTTAACTCTATTGTTTAATAAAAGGTGCAACATCAGCAGATCTGTGTCTCCTGGTTCTGACTGCTTCATCAGGCTGCTGGGTTTGGTGGATTGACTGGAGCAGCTGCAGGGCGAGTGGCGCCATCGCCTCTGCTGCCGCCTCCTTCCATCACAGGCAGACCTGCAGCCGTTTTAAACCCAGGAGGTCCAGGTGGAACTGATCTCTGCTGCATAACAGCTGGGATAGCTTCGGTTTGTTTTCTCTAACCACCAATCAGAGATGGTTTTAAATGTGAAGAGCTTCATCTTCATCAGTTCATCATCTTCATTTCACGCTACTGAAAAAAGTTTTTGCTTAGGTTCACATCAGAGCTGTTTTTTTCAGATGGCCTCCTCCGTTTAGTACCAAAGTTCTCCAGAACTCTGGTAAAGTCTGATCCACTTGAAAGACGAGCCGTGGTTTACTTGCAAGCGAACCCTGGTGTGGTTCTCTGGAGCTTTAAAACGGACATAATACGCCAACAAACTAACCAGCAACCCCCAGATTGGTAACACGAGTTTTTCATCAGTCCAAGAGAAAAAGCTTGACTCAAAGCTACAGGGGTTGACTGGTTTTTGGGTTGTCCGGTCCGTGGAGGGTCATAGAAAGGAGCGGCTGCATGTTCAGGGGAGAGCGGGCGTGTCTTTCAGTTCACTTAAGGCTCATGCGACCATGAAAATGGTACGTACCATTGACGTGTCGCAGGTGTATCCTGAAGTGAGGATAAATGCCGTGCACACTCTATTGACGTGCGCAGGGTTGTGTGGCGTATCCGTGACAACCACCGTTTCCTCCTACTGGAGTAGAAATGCGGCCCCACATGAGCAAAGCTCACACTAACTGTCAACACCGCTGTGTTAACGAGGAACCAACTGATAGAGGTTTTGGAAGTCACAGGAAGTTGGGAAGTGATGCCATTACGACTTTTTTTTGTTTTCGGACACATCAGATAATTAACCAGCAGGTAAACCAGGAGTCACTGTAAATGATCGCATTTATGTGTGTGTGTGTGTGTGTGTGTGGGGGGGGGGTGTTTCTATTTCTTCATTGTCAGAAGAACGAGAGAGTTTCAGTAAAAAGAGGACTAACAAAACTACTCTGGGGCGGGGGATCACTATAGTTCAACCTTCACCTGGAAAGCCTCATCCTGTTGGCCGTGGTAACACTTGACCCACTTGGCGAGCGTTCCTGCTGCCGTACGTTACGGGGCAGAGCGGAAGCGGGGCTGGTCTGGAGATGCTCCTGCTGAGACGGGAAAGATGCGTCTGTATGTTGATGTAGACATATGTGACGACGGGAAGCGCCGACCGGTCCAGGAAGGCTGCTGATGTTAAGCAGATCTAGAGCCCCCCCACCACACACACACACACCTTTTTGTGTGGGGCTCATTTTACAACAGAGGTTTACTCTCCAGCACACTCCCACACTGATGGGATCGACCTCCCGCCATCATCATTTTTTTGAAGACCCTGGTTGAAGACCCCAGCGGTGGCGCAGGTTGGCAGGAGCTTTTCGTTTCTGTCTTCGAGAGGCGGCAAAAAAAAGCTTTAGAGGAACAGAGAAAAGGTTCCTCCAGTCGTATTCAGTGTTTTCATAGCTGCTGAGGCGGACCGGAGGACTACCCAACCCCCCCCCCCCCCAATCAGCTTCATTGGAGCTGTAGCTTAACCTTTAAGCACCTGAGCTGCTTTAAATTTCTTTGAACCACTGATTCCAATGAATTCCAATTGACTGGAAAATGAGCTGTAAAAATAATTCATATTTCTTTAAAAAATCTGTCTTTAGTGTGCCACAGGTACTATATAATCATATATATGGATATAGTCTGCTCTGAAATCCTTTATAATCCTCTGTCCTTTTTTAAATCCACTCCTATTTGAGGTCATGGGGATGCTGGAGCCTATCCATTAGCTGTCTAAGACAAGGGTGGCGAACACATTGTGGTTCTGGGGCCACATTGAACCCGTCTGATCCCTAGTGGGCCGGACCAGTAACATAAAAGCAAAAGTTGGAAAAAATGCCTCAACCAACACGGCAGCCTAATCATTTATTATTACACATTCATTCACAAAGGCCAATGGATCTCAAATAAAATGCATTTCACTTAAAAAAATGGGTTTATTCAATTTTATACAGACTGAGTAATTTACATCTGAAGCAATCCCAAAAAAAACTCAACACAAAAAAAACGAAACACCTGGCTAAAAGGTAAATGTGCAAATCAATGAAATATTAAACTAAATTAAACTTGCAAACATTGTAAACATGTGAATTTGGAGTTAACCTCCTTTCTCATGAAACTTCATCCATCCATCAATATCAGGATTCAGAAACACATTTACTGTCATTCAAGTGTGCAAAACACAATGAAATGTTTAAGAGTCTTTTCCTGGTTTGCTGCCTGAATTTTGTGGTAACACCTGCCTTCTTCCTGACCTTTAATGGGCGCCATCAGTGACCAGACTGACATCAGTGACCAGTTCACTCCAACATAGTCTGGTGCAGTAACTGAGGCTAATTATGTCATCAGCTGTTGTGTTCATCAACTCAAGAAACAAAATAACCGGCTGAATTTAAACAGGTTGTTTATCAGTCCAGCAAATAGTTGGCAAATCTTTGCTTTTCTTTACTCCAAATTAGGTCTGCACAATGAATCACAAATTTAACATTATCGCAATATCAAGCTGTGCAATACGCATATCGCAAAAGATGGCGAAAATCGCAATAAATGGTTACCTTAAATATGCTAAAACAATCTTATGGCATCTTGAAGTATTTCAGTGTCTATAGAAGGCAATGGGATTTTGGTTCCTTGGAGCCAGTGGGTACTTCCTGTTGTATTCCTGGTACTTCCTGTTGTATTCCTGTTGTACATGTTGCATAAGCGTTCTCATACCTACGTAGGTGCGGTTTATTTAGTTTTTTCCTCATGGAAATTCACCCGGAATCCTCGGAAATGTATTTATTATTTTGTGTGAAGGAAAATTTCCAAACAAAAGCTGCATCCCTTTATGAGTAAGACGACTTTAAAAACTAAATCTGGTGATGCAACTCAAACAAAAAACAAATGCTTCGTTTTCTGCTGCTCCTTTAGGTCTGCTGCACATTTAAAGATAAAAGTCATTGTTCCGTGTTGTTGATGTATTGAGGATCGTCTCCGGGGAGGCGGGGCCGTCGTTTCAAAGTCGGTTCCTTCAGATTTAGGTATTGATCCTCAGCAGAATGAGCTCCAACACTAACAGCTGCTGCAGAGCTCCTGGTGAGGGGCGGATCAATCGTTAAACCCCGCCCACTTCCCCTGCTTTATTTAGATGCTTTTGTAAAAGTGTTTTTTTGTGCTACAGATCCGTAATTCAATGTTGAAAAGTTCTGAAAAGTTCAGAAGCAGCAGAGAACTGAACAGAACTGTGAAGCAGAGAGTTTATTATTGCAGCCGTCTGTGGAACAGACTGAGGGTCACTGCTGGGACTGGCTTTCAAACCGCTCCTATTTCTTTTTTTTACCTTTATCTCCTCTTTCTTCCTCCTACATTTGACTCCCTGCTTCCCTCCCTCTGTTACTGACCCGATAAGCTTCTCCTGCCTCTGGACCACAAACGAGCTATCGGCCCGAGCGTCAGGGAACCGGCAATTAGTGCAGAAGACCGGTGACACTGAGATGAAGCTACTTCATCACAGAACCAGCGGTCCAAATGACCCGGCACTGCAGCCCACTCCTGAATCTGATGTCATCAGGATGGAACCCCCTCAAAAAAAACATGGGACAAAACAGAAAACTGAACATTTTCATCTTTGTTTGATGGCAGAAAGTGAAGAAATCTTGAAAAAATGTGAACAATTAATCCTGAAAAAAAACTGTTATTAAAAATAAATGCAGAACTAGTATAAAACAATGTAATGTTAATAGCTAGAAACTATTTTAATATGAACATCCAGATAAATAATATGGTATTAAGTTGAAAGAAGAAAACATTTTTTGGAATAAATTACTGGTAGATGTAAAGAATTGTCAAATTAAACCAAAACCATTTTACCAAAACGGCTGAAAAACTTGGAAGAAGCAAAAGAAAAAAGCCAAGATTTTAGGATAGTTGAAAGAAGATTAATTACAGGAATATTTAAAATCTCTCTATTTTTTATTGTAATTTTTATTTATTGATTTATAACAATTTACATTCACGATTGAATCTTAACAATTACTTTACAAAAGTACAATAAATGGGTAAAAGAATAAAAGCTGGTAAATCAGACTGTAAAAACGCTTCAGCAAAAGTTGAAGCAGAAAAGGCTAAAAACATTTGAAAAGAAACATCAAAGTGACAACAAAATGCAGAATATTACAGGATAACTAATTATCTTGCAAAATAAAAGGATGAATTATAAAAAAGCAGAATAATTATCTAACAACTCAGGTAAATACTGTATTTCCTCTTTAACTGTACTATCACTCTGTGATAAAGATTTGCATCATGGACGTTTAGCTGAAAAATCTGCAGCAACTGTTTGATGCTGGCGTGTCAAAATGGACCAAACTCCCTGAGGAATGTTTCCAGAACCTTGATGAATCCATGCCACCGAGGATTAAGGCAGTTCTGAAGGCCTAAGGGGTTCCAACCCGGTGCGAACAAGGGTTAGGGTTAGTGTTTAAAGAAATCATAAATGATAATTGAGTTGAAAAAGTATAAAAACAATACTTTACAAACAATACCAGGTTCTGTTCCCGCCTTGCCTGCCTCTGTGTCGAGGTGTCCTTGGGAACATGGACCCCAGGGTGCTGTTGGTGGTTATAGGTTGGCGCCAGTGTTTGGCATCAGTGTGGGAATTGGACTATAAAGCACTTTGAGCAAAGTAGAAGAGTGCTACGTTTACCATTATGTACTCTGTATCAGGGGCGTCCAAATCCAGGCTTCAAGTGCCGGCCTCCTGCTAGCTTTTCCAGAAACCCTGCCTTATCTGCGACCGATGACCTGGATCAGCTGATTTTAGCCAATAAGGAGCTCCAATGGCAGGATGGTTGGAGAACCTGTAGGACACCGGCCCTGCTCTATATGAACAATTTACTTCAACAAGAGTGACAGTTTGAGAGGGTCCTGCTGTCCATGGTGTCGGAAAGGAAGTTGTTTGGCAGTTAAGAGCTTTTGGGCAAAAGTAAGTCCTCAGAGTTGATAAAATATCAGAAATGACAATTTAACAAATATTTTAAAAGGTGCATTTTTAGATACTTTGGACAAACTAACATCAAAAAGGAGAAATTTGACAAAACTAAAGTCTTGAATCTTTATGAAGTAAAATAAAAGTGAGATTCCTTCTTTTCTTGTCATCCGCTGTTTCATCAAGATGGGGGGGACTAACTGTTAGGAGGATGAATTGTGCTGCATTTCACTTTTCCACCATTACCGGAGGCAAAGCCTTTGTAGTGAACCCATTAGTTATTAGTTCATCCTTTATGATGCGACACATGGAGCGCCTGCACTTCAGCACCCTCCCCTCACTGAAACCCCACGTTTGATTTATGGTCGCGGCCACGCAATCCGTCCTGCTTAGCGTCCAGCAGACCTCGCCACTCACACAGGAACCGGATTACAAGAGGGAACGGGATGTGTGTGTTTTTGTGTGTACCAATGTACAGAAACACACACAGGTGGAGCTCAAATGATCAACGTTTCCGCCGGAGAGAAAGAAAATGGATTCTTCGAGCAGGTGGAGGGGTCGTTCTGCGCTACATCTCTCCCACTCACTTCCTGAGGTGATGCAGAACATTAGTGCCCCCCCCCCCCCCCCACGTTGGAAAGATCTGCGTTCTCCTCACGCCTCTTGATTTATCTGTATTCCCAGAAAGTTGATCTTCATTCAGTGGGCCTTCAGCCAAGCCTGCGATCTTCAAGGTTTCATCCTTTCACACTGTGCTGTTTATTTTCTTTTATATTTTTTTTTTTGCTGTTTAGATGTTTACTCAGAATCCACAATCCGCCAAAAATCAAAAATAATTTAAAAAAAATAACAAAAATACTTATGTTATGATTGTACTCTTCTGTAGAGATCAAATTACTTTTTTTTCTTTACAAAATAACCCATAGTGTCAAAGTTTCTTTTGAGTTTCTCTTTTTGTTTTCATACGTCTCGGTTTGCAGTCATGTGTAGTTTAGTCAGTTTGGTTTTTCGTACAGGTAGAGCCCAAGCTGACGTTCGAGGCTTTGAAATTATCATAAGAAATGTTGATGACTAGCAGGGATCAGAAACAGAGGAGTAAGGAGTTCTGGTGTAAACAAAGCGGAAGACTGGTTCATGAAAACGTGTAAAGAAAATCATCTTTAAGTATCAAGATTATTTATATCAGCGTGTCATCTGCTTAGTACGTCAGTAAATTAGTCTTTTTGCTAATGGGACCATGTAGATGTCTAGTTCTACAATGTTTTTTTGTGGAGCAAATATAAATTAGATTGTTCTTTTCATATCCATTTTTGTCAAAAGCAAATGCTTTGATTTTTATCTGTACATGCTGCCGTAAAAGAATATCATATTTTATGCAGATGATGCTCAACTTTTTCCAATCTTCAATTTATTTGGCTCTGCTGTTTAAAGTAACTAAACTCCTTCACACACGATAATTTCTTTCAGTTTAGCCACGACCACCATATTTTATAAAGTATAAGTTGCAGGAGCAAAACGGAGGCCGGTTTAGCTCGTGCTGGTTTGCGGCGCCTTCCGTCCGTGAAACCTGGGTTTGAATCCGGGCTGCTCCCTGTTCCCTTCTCTACTTCTCTGCCAGTCCCAGGCCCGGTTGCTTTCAGAGGGTTGGATCAGGAAGGGCATCCGGCGTAAAAAATCGCCAAGTTTACCGTACGACTTGTTCGCTGTGGCGACCCCTGATGGGAAAAAGCTGAAAGAGAAAGAAGTCGCAGGAGCAAAAAAAAAACAAAACAAAAAAAACATATATAAGGCGCTCCAAGAGTATATAAGTCGCACTTTTAAGAGTAAAGTCCAACATTTATGAACAAATTTGCCAAGCCCGGCATAATGCTGTGTTCACACCAAACACAATTCATGCATCAATCCGCTGCCTTTTTATGATGCACGACACGTCAAGTTTAATGCTCCATGCTTGTCCAAAAATATCTTCATAAACTAGACGCGGCCACTGCCTGCGGAGAAAATACTGTCTGTATTAGTTTTTAGCCTCATCGCTACATGGAGCCTTTGACTTTATATCTTGTTTATACTGCACGGAAGATATGAATAATGTTGACCGATGACATTTGATTATTTTGAAGAGCTCTCCAAAAGCATCAAAAATCACGTCTCCATCTCTGGGGTCATGAGATCATTCAGTCTTTTTCCTACGGCGATCATCACCTTCTATACAGCAGCAGCTGCATCTCAATGACCGTACTTAGCTGTTCTTCTGTCGGACAGTGTTTCATGACTTGCTGTCCTACATTAGTCCAAGGAGGGAAAAAAAGTATTTTTTTCAAGAAACAAAAAGAAAAACATCATAATGTTCTGGAGAAAAACCATCAGATTCTCCTCCATGTTTGTTTTGGAGGGCGCTTCTTCTTCTGTGTTGCTGTCAGAAGCAAATACTGATACATGCGTATCAGTATTTGCGTTTGTTAGTGGGAAACAACCAGTTGTTAGTGAGAAAATAAAGAATTTATGAGCCTATTTATGTTTTAGAAAATTACAAAGATGTTGCTCCTGAGTATAAGTCACACCCCTGGCCAATCTATGAAAAAAAAAACTCAATTTATACTCCACAAGATACGGCAAACGTCCAGAATCCATGACTCAACATGTAGACATCGTCACCTGGAACGAGAACCTTCATGTTCACTATGCTGTTGAATCTTTCTGCGACTGTATTCACTTTGAGTTTTCGTCCACACTTCCCTCCAGGTGTGTCGAAGTAAAGTAGTATGGAGGCTCTCCTGCTGTTTGTCCTGAAGACTTTTCAGAGCTGTTCTATGACCTGAACTCTATGAATTCTTAGAAACACATTCTTACATCTTTTTTTGTCTAGATTATTACTTAGCCCATCGAGACGAATGTGGTGAATTTGGGCTATACAAATAAAATTCAATTGAATTATGAAACTACATTCTGACGACAGGCAGTGTTTTGAGTCTTTGTCGTTTAACCGTGAAGCTCCGCCCCTGTGACTGACAGTTGAAGTGGTTCTTTGACAGGGCGTGACGTACTGCGGGGAAAGCTCCGCCAGTACTCTGACCATGGCAAACGTCCCCTGGCACCAGGAGGTGGTCGCCTTCGTCCAGCAGCTGGCCGCCATGCTGCCCGAGTATGAGGTCGCCTGCGAGCACGAGCACTCAAACTGCTTACTCATCGCTCACAAAAAGGTAAGAGCCGCACCGAGGGCCTGACTAACGTTTTGGTTGGTGACCTTCATGCTCTAAAGGATGGATGGACTCAAAGATCCCGAACACACGCCCGTCTGCTGTGAATTTGTCCCAAAGGGGTTTGACAAGAAATGTTATCTGAAGTCCTGCCTCAATTAATGTTGCCATGGCAACTGCACAGATTATAGTCAGAACGGTTTCTCTTAATTGAAGTGTTAAAAGAAGCTTCTTTTTCTTTTGTGTTTGAAATGGGTTCAAATGTGGTGAACTTGATCCGGAACATCACCTCTGGATTCTACTGTCCTCATAGTCCCACAGAACATTTCCACCTACGTTTGGGTTCCAGTCAGAGCGTCTGAAACTTACAACTTCAAGCTGTGTCTTCAATTAACTTTCCAAAAATGAAAGTCCAATTGTCATAAAGCTTCCAAATGCTGGCAGAGATGCTCCAGAGCACAATTCACCAGACTCTGGTGCAGATCAGTCAGCAAACAATCCAACATCAAAGCTCAATGACTTCTGGAACTGTCACGGGTTCAACAGTCATGGTGGAAAATGGCCAAACCCACATGGAGCTGGCGGAACCAAGAACAACCGCTTCCATTGATCAGAGTAGAAATGCCTTTAAAGTCCTGCTTTAGCGGGAAAGCCGGGTTTTTGAGGTCAAACTTTGCTGTTGTTCTGGTTTTAGTTTAAGCTGGACGGGGATTGGTGGACCTGGATCGACTACGAGCGTTTCCAGGACCTGGTCCAAGCTCAGCAGGACAGCGGGGGCCGGCAGACGTTCTCAGCCCTGGACTACATGGCCAGAACCCCCAGCTGGGCTCTGTTTGGAGCCCGGGAACAAGGGTTTGATCCCGCCGACACGCGATTCCAGAGACGCAACAAAACCAAAGACATCTCTGGGTGCTGACGCAGCAAAAGCGTTGAAACTGTGACGTCCATTTTGGTTTTTGTGGTTTCTTTTGTTCGTGTTGTGCTCGTTTTTTGGGGCTTTTTGATTTAGCTGAGATCTCGAACAGAACAGTCGAGAAAGTGGAGCTCACTGGTCTGGAAGTCCATCTCTGCATGTGTCCTGAGGTCGATTTGTTTCAATAAAAGGATTTCTGTCTCTTGGTTTCTAAAAATTCTGAAAGTTTGTCTGAAGTTTCTGTTATAAATCTAATTTGTTTTTTGGATTTAAGCTGCGAGAGAAAAAATGAAGATTTTTAAAAATGTTTTTCTCCTCTTAAAATAAATACATTTGAATAAAATATTTTACTGTATTTTTTTTATAAAACAAATATTTGCATTTCTAATAACCGATTTACTTTTTCTATGAATTCCTTTCAACTGTTTTCTGTTCCTTTTCCATTAAAAAAGAAGCTGCTAACATGTGAAAACCTGTTTTTACTGCTCAGTTTCTACCCGAACTCCTTCAGGATCAAAGTTTGCCCTCCGTTTGAAGCTCAGACTCGCGGCGCCGGACATCCGGAGTCCTTTCTTACTGGGATTTTTCGGTAAGAACGCAGGAGAACAGAAGAAAAGGCTTGGATCCTCTCAGATTCCACCTGCTAAATGTCTCCTCTCTTTCGTGGATCTCCATTCGTCTTCAAATGAACTCTAAAGTCCCCCTTCATGCAGGGTCTTTATCGGTTGTTGAAGGTTTCTGCAGGTCGTCTGGATCCACCGCATCAACGTCCTGGAACTGCAGGAGTTCACCACAAGTTCTTCTCCCCTCTGACCTCCACGTGTCTCTGCAGGTATGTTGTGCTGAAGGTTCAGCGGAATGAGTTTCAGACACATTTTCCTTTATTAATATTTAAAAAAGGAAACATCTGCTTCACCGCTGAAAAATCAAGTTTGTGATGTTCACACGTCAAAAATGCAGTAAGTGTCGTCTTCTGACTCAGCCGATGCCCTTGAAAAATCCTTTGAAATTGTCTTTTTTTTGTTTGTTTGTTTTCTTCTTATGCCTTGTTGCCTTCAAGAAAGGTTTACCGTTGCAGAGTTGCCATGGCAACACCTTGTGTTGTAGAGGGGGATGACCATTAAATACCTCTGGCTCACTAGACTCCCTGGACTTTTGACTCCGACTGTTAAAATCTCAAGTTCCGAAAAAACCCAAAAATCTGTTAATAGAGTTTTCCAGAGTTTGGGATAGAACCGGGAAAGTTTCATCTTATTGGAAGGGTGTCGGATGTGAAACATGGATGGTCTCTCCATGTGAATGTGCAGTTCAACTTGAAGGACCTGTGGATTCTTGAGCACTTTTTGCTCCTCCCCTTCCCTCCTAGCAGTCAGAGTCTGGATTCTCCTCCCGCCCTTCCACGGCCTCTCCAGCTCAGACAAAGCCTGGAGCCATTTCTCCGTCCCCGATCTCGGCTTTCAAAAGCCTTAATCAGCCCTCTCAAATGTCAGCAGCAATCCTTCTGGCATCATTACTCATCAGACCAGGTGCTGATGGGAGCCAGAAATACCTGCAGAAACTCCTCCAGATGCACAAAATCCAAACTAAGGCAGAAACATCGATATCCAACAGGGAAAATCGGTAAAAAGCTGCGTTTATGCACCAACTGTCATGTAAACCTTCTACGCTTTGATTTCTGTCTAGAAATGAGGAAATCGGAGTGTAGTTTGTGTGAACAGTGTAAGGGGCCGGTTTTTAACAGAAGATTACGTCCAAAGAGAGCTTTCTGACACAAGTCGGAAGTAAATTTTCAATGAACTCCCGCCGCTCTGCAGAAACTATGTCCTAAAAAACCGACCCGTGGTTCTTGGCTAAAAACGGCATCATCGTCAGTGAAAAGACCGCTGGAAACGCTTTGAAAATGGATCAAAATCCGATCAAAGTGGGACTTTACCACCCTGCGTGGCCTGGACAACCCAAAAACCTGGAGCACGGGTCAACGCCCTTGTGAGGGCGGCATCACGGCCTTCTCCCTAGCGTTCTGTCGATGCGCTCATCGCTCCTGCATCCTTAGCCGGATAACTCCAAACGACGTTGGCTTTAGGAAGGATGTCTGATTATTCAGCGTGATGTAGGAAACGCAGATGAACCAATAGGTTCTTTTTTTGTTTTTTTTCTCAAATGGACCTCCATCTTTAGCTGAAAAATCTCAACATCTTCTCGTCTCACGTTGACGGGTCAAAATGCCCCAAAAACAATGGAGGAATCCTTTCTGGGGACTTTGCAGAAGCTCAAGGACATTCCTAACCAAATGAAGGCAGAACCCGTCCATTTTTACTCCCTCCACGGCGTTTTTTCCTTCTCAAAAACGTGTCCTGTCAGTAAAACCTTAAACACAGTCGGCCTCACTTCATTCACAAATAGTGAGTTTCATTTTAAGAAGAGGATAAGAAAGCTGGTCTGAATGAGCTGGTGTGTGGGTGGAGTGAGGACAGTCACAGTCAGCCTGTAACACTGAAGCTCCTCACACAGGGAACACATGACAACGCAGATGCCTCACATCGGAGAGACCCAGCGTCCTGCGAGCCGCGTTTGGCTGAAACGCCAACGACCAAATATAGGCGCAGGAAGTCGAGCTTGAAATGTGCGGCACAGTCGGATGGAAGACGGGAATATCGGAGGTTTCGGTGTCAATTCTGCTGTTTTAGAAGACGTGATCTGTTTGGAGGTAAACTCCACGGTTCTTGGTTTAAAACACATTTATTGTACTAAAATTACACCGAAAGGTTCTTTTTTTAGCAAATTATTAACTCAGTTGTTGTTAAGAACAATTTTAATTGAATATGTTACCACCTAATTAACCGTAAACCACCAGGATTTTCAGTGTTTCCATGAAAGAAATCAATATGCTTTGAGAAAAACATAGTAAGAACTTTAGAAAATGTATTGAAAACATTTTAAATTAAAGTCATTTGACTACAATGACAACAAATTAAACCTGTAAATTAACTAAATAATGTCAATTGTTTAATTTTACACACTAAACATACAAAAATATTTATTACATTTCAACCAAGAAGGAATTTTCTCCAAATACTCAAATTTCTGTATCATTTTATGAGTATCAGAAAATTAAAAATAGAAATATTTCTTTAAAAAACATGAAATAGTATATAGTATAAAAATGGTATCTGTTTCAAAAATGATAAATAATAGAAATGGTGATCTTTAATCACCTGAAGTGAAGACCAAATGAAAACGACGCTTCAAACAGATTTATGTCAAAGATCAAAACGTTCCACATTTAGCTGAACGGCAGCCTGTAGGAAACCATATAACTCTGTAAAAAACAAAACACTAAAGCATTTTAAAGAATCAAACGTTAAACGTACCAAATGGAAACCACTTTTTCCTATTGCTGTCTAGCCTGCAAATATTAAACCACAAAATGATCCACAGATTTCACCATTTCTTTCTGTCAAAACTGTTTTTCATTTATCCTCTACAGTCACACTTTTTAACTTTTTAATCTAAGGGTGAATAGTCCGTTGGTCCAGACAGAGTCCGCTTAATTTGGTCTGGATCGGTCCTGAACCGTGCGTTGGGTCTGCCATCAATCGGACCTTCCTGTTCGGAACCAAAGCTTGTACACAAAACCACATGACTAAAGAGATCTTTAGTCATTGGGTTAGCAGTTGGAGAAGGAAAAGTCCTGCACTTTGCGATCCTTGTCAGGATAGTTCACTGATTTTTTATTTATTTATTTTACCTTTCGACATATGTCATATATACTATCAAAGTAGCACGAAGCTAACAGGAAGCTAACAGCACTATTACCCAGTTGTTAAGATGAATTGGAGGAGTTTTATAAACGAATGTTTACTTTGTCTCTCCTCTGCTCCCTTTGGAAATCGATCCATCCCTCCATCACCTTCTATACCCGTTTATTCCACTTGGTGGTCACGGAGATACTGGAATCTACCCATCTACTGACAGTTGAAGGTTGGGTTCACCCTGGACTGTTCCATCATTTTAGGGTCTTCAAAGCTAATCACCTCCCTGCATCCTTCCTCCACCTGTCCCAACCTGCTCACACCTCTTCATCTCTTTCTTGACCTTCACGTCCTCCACCTTTTTCACCTCTGCTCCCTGTAACCTCACCGTTCCACCTGAGTTCCTCTTGTTCACACAGAGATGCTCCGTCTTCATTCCCCTCCTCTGGATGCTCCTGCACCTGCTCCTTGCTCTCACCACAGATCATCTGCGACCATCCTGGTCCTCTCAGATTCCTGTCTGACCTCCTCCGTCACCACAGCATCACATCCTCCACCTTCCAGTCCTCTGCTTCACCTGCCGTCTTCCAGCTCTCATCCACGTCTTCTCTGCCACTCCATCCAAACCTCATCTCCTCTCTATCCACTGTTTCCTCACCTCCACTTCATTGGTTTTGACAACACGAATGAGCGTCAGAGAAGACTCATTTTCAGAATATCTGCTGTTATTTTAGTGCCAGACAGCATATCGAGTGGACGTGTTGTTGGTTCTGTTCTCACGATGAGTCTGGTGGTTTCAGCTGCAGAAACGCGCTCAGACGGATGCCTGCAGTTCACCAAACACAGCAGCTGCGGGCAGAACGGCGGCGGTTGCCTGGTTACAGAAATTATGCCACCAACAAGTATGATGGTGATGAGGAACTGTCACATTTCTGAAACAGTGGCCCTCCGAGAGGCGAGGATAACTGACACACGTTTGTGGACCACACATCTGTTCCTGCACTGTTGAAGCCGGTCTTTGATGTGAGAATGAAGGTCAAGATATCTTTTTGGTTGGGCTTTTTTAAACTTTTCCTGCAGTGAATCAGGACGTTTGAATCACCAGACTGTCTCTGGGTTGTGGGCGGAGCAACAGAGGTGAAGCTCTCGGCGTGTTTGTGGAGCCAGAAGCAGCGTTTTCTGCCTCCATCCGTGCATTTTACGTTTGGTTCCTACATTACAACTCACTTTTTATTTTATTTTTTACCTCCTCACAAAGGATTTTGATCTTGAGATCCTTTTTTTATTTTTATTTTTTTAGAAGAAACAATCTCTTTGTCCCCTTTTGAGACGAAGCAGCCTTTGATTCCCAGATCAGAAGCGCTGACGCATTCGATTCCCTTCTAAAAGTTCGATGAACGCCGTGACTCATTCTGTCAAGAACACAAACACACTCAGAGGCAGGAGCAGTCACTCAAACGCACCTCTGAGCTCTGCTGGAAGCCGGATGTGTGGAGATGTTTGCATGTGGCGGCAGCAGAGGAGGTTCCCCACAACACACCACAAACCTGAAACATGGAAAAAGGAAAAAAACACAAACTCAAAGATGTTTCTGTTGACATAAATGAAAGAAAACAGGCTTACCCGTCATCAAAACTTTAGACTTCTTTTATTTTTTGTGTTTCAGTGGGTTGAAGGTTTGAAGCTCGGTGTTTTCCATTCTTAGGAAAATAAGACATTTAGAGACAAAGTGATTAGAACATTTCTTTGCAGTGTGTTGTGCTGTACTGTAGCCATACTGTCGGCCTGTTGACGCACTCATGAATCGCCTTGGTGAGAGTCCTCCGTGTGCTTCAAAATGCACCGAAATTCTGGTTCCAATGTCAGCAGGGAGGATGTGGAAACGCTTCTGGCACGACCTCTTTTTGTCTGAGCGGGAATATTACCCAGAATTCTGAATGCCACTTTTAAATATACAGTCCCCTGATTAGACGTAGGCATTAATTTGACTAAACTGACAGGAATAAGAATAAAGACAGAGTGGGCGTATGTGAGGGCTCTGCTCTCAGCCTTTCAGCCTTCAGAGAATATTAGCCTCTGGCTTCAAAGAGGACATTTTTGTACAGAAAAATCTTCAGGAATCATCTGCAGAACTTTTCTAAATTTTTATTAACTCCATGTGTATTCTTGCAGTCAGAAGACGGATGGCATCAAATCAGAACAGAAATCTTTGATGGAAATCCACCAACACTTTTCCAACAGGAACATATCAGACTGTTGTGTTGGTATCCGGTTGTTTAGGTGGAACATCAATGTCGTTTGTCACGTTTCAGAGCAGATGGGGTTTATATGCAGACGATCCACATGTTTGCTGCTCTGCCAAACCTGTGGAACATCCTCCAAAGACGATGAATGAGACTGTGAGACTTGGAAAAAAAACGCTTCAACATCAACACTTCATACAAAAAAATGTTTTATGTTCATCTGCTTTCAAATTAAAGTACAACAAACATTTATGATATAAAAGTGTCTTTATATATTTGATCAGGACACAAACGAAATGTTGAATGAAAGAAAAAATTTATAATATAACATCAAATATCTTTAAGATCAAGACATTTTCAAACATTTCCTGAACACTTCATACATCATGAACTGCCTGCAGGTTAGAGGGAAGCGCTGCTTCCTTTTTACTGATGGGAAGGAATCTTAAGACAAGCAATTTGCTATGAACTAACTAATCAACCAGCATCTGAATTACAGCGTTTAAAATGTTAGGATCTGGGTTCCTATGAAACTAAAAATTGGCTTTCTGGCTGCATTCTGGGCTTTTTTAAAGTTCAAGACCCGGTCGTGCATGATGGTGCATCTGGCCGTACGTTAACATGCATGACGATACATAATGGTGCATGGTGGTAAACTGTGATTAATAACGATGCATTGCCCTCCATGATGGTGGATGGCGATACATGGTGATAGATGATGATACCTGGCCCTCCATGATGGAGAAAGATGATACGTTGTGGTACATGACAATGACGATGCACAACCATACATGCCTGTGCATGAAAAAATACAGCCATGCATGACAACACGTGGCCTTTCATAATGGTGCATGGCAATACATGATGGTGCATAACTGGGCATGATGATACATGACAGTATGTGGTGATGGGTGATCATACCGTGCATGGCGAGGGATGATGGTGCATAGGGATACATGGTTATGCGTGAGGATGCCCGACAATACATAGCTGCGTGTGATGATACATGACCGTTCATGACTGTGCATGTCCGGTTGGACCTCAGACGGACAAAGCTGTTGCAGTTCGAGTCGAGCTTTATTCTTGTTCTAAAAGCCTTTTTCGTCAAACGAAACGTATCACCATTTTCCTCAACGAGCACCTTTGTTCCAACAGACTCTCTGGATTTCAGAGAATCTTTTAGATTTCCTCTGTCGTCTCAGAGCCGCTGGCAGGTCTGACTCATCTCGCTCTGGGCTCTGGCAGACATCGGTGCCAGGAAAACACGTCTCCGCTCGCTGTCATCGTTTTTTATCTGCATTGTGATGAGGAGTGAGTTTCCAGCGAAAGCCAACGTCCAGTTTGATCCGTTTCCTGGACTCAACTGAACTCTGGTTTTGCCAAAGAGACAAGCGTCTCTTTGCACTTGCAAGCGAATTCTGGTGCAGTTTAGTTCAGTGAGATTGCTGGCAGACTTTATGAAGTTTAAGGGTATAAATATGAGCTCCATGAAAGAAAATAGTTTTACGTTTTTTTTCCAGTTTAACCTCCAAACCTGAAGTTGGTAGGAATTAATTATTTAACAAAAGCTGTCACTGTATTGAACTGTTCTTCATCACTATTTGACCTGATTCTAGAACATTTTTTTCAATATTTTCTTAGGGGTGAAACGATGAATCAATTTCTATTCCTACAATCATATCGATCTGTTTCAGGCAAGTTGTTAATATAATTATTAATTTGTCCTGTTCTGTTACAAAACTATTTCAAAATGAAATAAGTGAGGGTTAATGGCCAACGCGAAGCGAGGACGGTTATTTCCGCAAAGTGCGTTAATGCTAAAAATGCATACTTGGAAGGCCATTAACCCGCTTATACAATGGTCACTTACAAAAGAAATAAATTGTAACCAGTTTTTAGTCTTTTATTCTTGTTATTTTTTTCAGTTTGGATCGCTTTTTTCATAAAAAACAGACTATTTGTTACGTTAGCCTGCTGAGCCGGCATGGACCTCAACTGCAGCGGTAAAGGAAAGTGATATAGATGCTGGTCATCACGATGGGTTAAATAAAGCGTAAGTTCAGAGAAAGTTCACCTCTTACTGCTTGTTTTTGTCCAGATGATGAAGAAAAGGTTTGGTTTGAAGAAGCCAGCGCAGTGATACAGAACATTTAAGCTAAGTGACCGGAACTTCTTTTTTAGGCGTGCGGTTATCACTTTTTAAGGCACACTCAGCAGCCAATCAGAATCGAGCATTCACCCGGACCATGGTATTAATTGAGTATCATCGGTTTTGAAAAATACCATTTGGATTGTTGTAGGTTTTTGTTCCTATAACGTAAAAACATCACCATCATTCCTGTCCAATGTGTGGAAAAACTTTGAATTTAGCAAAGACATGTGACCATGCAGTGCTAGAAACCTAAAATGTGACTGGATTTGACATCCATGCTTGTTTACTTGTTTGTTTGGACACATAATTAATTTACACTAAATTATCTTGAAGAAATCCAAGAAATCTGGAAAACTTCACTGTTCAGTAGCAGGAATTTCTCTCTGAGTTACACTGGTGGAAGTTTTGGATAAAGATGATCTGGATCCACTTTAGGTCAGAGAATCGGATCGTTCAAAATGAACAAATATTGACTCTGAATCGGGTCGCTGTTAAGACTAATCCTTACAGCCCTCACTATTTTATTCTATTTGTCTGCCGTACTGGTTCACTTTAAGGCTGAAATCCTTTAGCCACTTTAAGGGGATTTTAAAGTCATTATACATTTTATATAACAATAAAAACGTTCTATTCTTTCTAGCTGGCAGTCTGAAGAATTAAAAATGATCAGAATTTAAACTAAAACTCAATTCAATTAAAATGTTTTTTTAAACCGTTTATCCTACAAACTAAACAATTGAAATGTTCCAATTTGACCTGGAACAGCCTAAAAGAATGAACATGTTTAATTTTTATTCTAATAATTGATTAAATGAGCATTCCTAATTGTTTTGTCTGTAAAAAAAAAGTAAAATATGAATTTAGATTTGACATCTAAACTGTGACTTTTGTTTCCTCCACCAGTAACTTTTTCACTTATTTTTAGTCGCTTTGCTCTTCTTCAGTTCGGACTAGAACGTGGGTTCTCCCATCATCAGAACTGTGGAGAACCTGCCTGTTCTGACTCTTTTCTTAGAGGCTCCTGGGGGTTGAGGTGCCAATCAGGAGGAGCCAATCCGCTCTGTCCCGCTCTGATTACGCACGGATTTGGGTTGGGGAGTCTGCGTTACGCGCGGAGCTGCTGCGCTCCCGTCAATCTGCGGGGCTGTGGCGCCGGATGTTCTGGGTCTTCAGCCCGGAGGGTCTCACTCAGAACGGAACCGGGACCCCAACTGCCTTTTGTACTTTTATTTTGGGTATTTTTTCAAGACGTGGGGAGATTGGAACACTGCAGAGTTTGTGGCACTCGGGCGCGAGCTGAAGGACACGAGCGCGCCGCGGGGCTTTGGGCTTTCATGTGAAGGGGATGATCATGATGATGGGTGGGGAGATGCGCTCCGCTGCGCCACAATAACAATCATTTTAATCCCAGAAAGCCCCGAATCCTCCCGCTGCTCAGCCCACCACGAGCCCCGAAACTGGATCCCAATCTGCGGGATTATTGGACCTGACGGATCACCTGGAGAGATCGGACACCCAAAGGTAATCTAGGTGTTAAATCCCAGCCAGGAACAACCAGAACCTGGGTTCGGAAGGAAGTCCAGCAAATGCTCCACCTGTTGTTTGGAGCTGCGCATGTCCGCGGATTTTGGCCGCAGAATTTGTTCAAAACATCTCAGATAAAGCGTTTTTACTGCAAATATTTTAAAAATGTTTTTAAGGTTCAGCTTTTTTTTGGTCTGCCGTTCATTTGAGCTTTAATAATTATATAACATTTTTTCCCCCTAAATAAATGTGAAATTGTGCAGATGAGAGCCTGTCTGAGGAACTGCTGTTAATCTGAAAGCATGTTGGGTTGTTGGTGGAGGGGGCAGCGGGTTTACCGCAGAATTAGGATTCTGAACCGGACCTCCTCCTGAGTTTGGGCTCTGCAGTAACACACCCCGTCGCTAGATGGCAGTAATGGCTTCCAACGTTTGCTAACAGGCAGCTCTAGCTGTTTTCTTGACAAAAAAACAGGGTAACATATTCTATTAAAACTAATTCGGAAATGTTTTTATTTTATAATTTGAACAAAAATACTTTCCTTTTTCCTCTTCTCAGATGATCAAACCGGAAGTTCAGAAATAATCTAAACTAGTAAGGATGGTGGTGAAGCACCAGGCCGGAAAAGAGGTTTTTGAAAGAGGTTTTTGATTATGTCTAAAAGTAGCAAGTACTGACACCAAAGTATAAATGTAGTACAGTGATGAGTACCATACTGCAAGTATTTTAAAATCTAGAAAACGGCAAACCTATTGATGTTTATGTTTACAGTATGATATATTTTAAGGAAGTGACTATTAACATGAAATTCCTAAAATATGGGCTGAACTTTTTTCTTATTTTGAATGCCGAGAATATGTGGTTTAAGGTAGCCATGCCAGCTGGTGACCGTTCCTGTTTTTCCAATGATGACTTGAAGGGTCTATATTGTGCAAAATCAACTTTTTGAGCTTTTAAGTGTATTATAATGTTCATTCCCCACCATAAACGACCCCAAAGTGGTATTTCGATGCGTTCCCATATTTCTGAGAATTCCACTAAAAGCCTGCAGCCCCTCTCAATCCACTAAAACAAGCGGGTCCTCACATTGTGATGTCACAAAGTGAGGACCTGCCCCTTCCAGGAAGAGTTTGTGCTGCCAGCTTCGCCCCAGGCTAACACCCACACACACACACACACACACACACTTTCAGAGCAAGCGGTGATTGACTAAATGCTTTCCTTTTATCTGCACAAAATGAACATCCATCTTTGCAATAGTTTGGATGTTGTTTGTTTTCTTGGGCCGACTATTGGCTGACGTCATGAAGTGGGCTAAAGGTGGAGGCGGAGCCTCAAAGATGGAGTTGTCTTACTTCTGGGTAGGGAAATGAACTGCGAAAATAATTCATATTTCATAAAAAAAATAGTTCTTCAGTGTGCTAAAGGTTATATATTTTCATATATACAGTATGGATATAATTTTCTCTGTAAGGCTTAAGAATAGCATGACACAGGAGCTTTAAAATATGTGCGACCAACAACATAATTCAGCCTTGGACGCCCTTATAATATGTGTGAGCAATGCAGTAATGTCCATCTTGACCGCATGTATTACATGTGGCCAACATGAACCTCCATCAGTTTTTGTGCTTGGTCGTACTATACATGTGAATAATCAACCTTTTCCAGGCATCTGCTGTTTAGGGGTTGCTACCCCGAGTGCTTCGATCACCACGGCCCCCACAGTCACCTTCACTTTCCAAGCTTTCTCCAGTTCATCATGTTCCCTCTTGCTTCTGTTGCCATCACTTGGTTTCCTCTGTTTTTTATCCACCACTACAATATCTGGTTGGTTCTCCATCCCTATCCTGTAAGCCTGTATCTGGAGGTCTCACAGGATCCATATATGTGTATTCGTATCCATATCTTTATTTATATCATGGTGTGTTCCACTTAGCTCTAGTATACGATGACAGAAAGTTGAGGAGAATGCCTTTCTCAGTCGTCCTCTGGGCCATAGGGGTCTCTCACTTGACTACAAAAGCTAGAGACTAGTTCAAAGAAGTACCCCTTCAGCCTTAAAAAGATTAGTTACCAATTCATCGCTTGGTTGGGTCACAGTGAAAGACATTTAGCTTCAAACTAAATGTGCTAACATTAGCTAGGGCTAATATAAAGTTTCATGGGGTTAGTATGTACCGACCGAGCCTCTAGTCTCACATCCAGAGGAGACTTAATAAGAAATATTGAAAACCATCAAATTACTAAATTCCAAGAGGGCCAATGAGCCCCAACCAGTGTGGGTCCTTGAGCAAGACCCTTTGAGCTGCTGTCTAACAATGTAGCCACAAAGTCTGGGCCCCCCCCGTGCCGATCCCCACTCTGGATAACATACAGGGTTGTGTTAGGAAGCGCATCTGTCGTAAAAACCACCTGTGCAAATCAGTGAAGGCCCCCACAGGAGGGGCCCAATGGTGGACAATAATAGCAAATTTGTCCAATTATATGTTTGCTGATATTATTGCGATCTATATATTTCTTTATTATTTGCGTAAAATAGGTATTTTTTGTCGCTTTTTTTGTCCTACTTAGTTTGGTAAGTAAGGATTTTTTTAGAAGGTCACAACATTTGAGTGTTTCGCTGCAACTTTGTTAGCATTGCAGGATTAGCTTACTTTCTTTTTGCAGTACAATTTGAGTCAAGTAACAAAAGAAAAGTCAAGACAGCTTTGTTAGCAATGCAGTTCAACAAGTTAGACTTTGTTGCATTACAAAGATAGACAAGCTACATTTTTTAGAAGGAATGTAAGGAATGGAAAGTTAGTTAAGAAACAGGAAAAAAAAAACAGGCTAGGTCCGAATTCCCTCCCTACTCCTTAACTACTAAAAACTACACAGTGTGGGACTTTGCAGTGCCCTGGATTTTACAAGTAATTAGGAACAGCAAGCAAATATGACGTCACAGATTTCACAAAGTAAAAACCTAATAAATACAAACATTTTACAACGATTATTTATGAATTCACTCTGCTCTACTGACGAATATGTTGATGATTTATTAATAAAAACATTAAAATACATTTTTTCACATTGTTCAAACGCAATGCATTGTGGTCTATATTTGCCAATCTAGTGAGCATTGATTCACACTGGTTTTTTTGCAGAGACTTTTGGGAAATTTGTAGATTCCGAACGGCACTAATAAATGGCGTACACACCTAGTTAGAAGAAAGTACACCTAGTGCATTTCCAATGCGCATTTTTTAGTGGATAAAACACAAAACGAGTCACAAACTGGTACCGATGTAACCAGACGGCTAGCCAGAACTAGAACAATAAAGTAATTAAAAGAAAGTGTTTTCTATGATGATGGAAATACAGAAACAGTAAAGCGCATGACTGATGCCTTACCTGCCGCTTTGTGTATTTGAACAGGAAACTTGTAAATTCGCTACTCTTTTTTTAAGCAAAGACACATTGAAAACCTGATAGAAGGCATAGAATAGAAAAATAAAAAATGACATTTTACTGTTAATAATTAAAAAGTATATTCATCTTATTTAATTTATATATTTTTCAAGCTATATTTTTCCAGGTGAGCCTCACCATCAGTAACCAGGACAGGCTCCAGCAACCCCGTGTCCCTGAAAGGGATATAGGGGGTTAAGTGATTGATGGAAAATAACAAAAAATAAATAAATAAGACGGCTACGTTGGAGCTAAATTTGGCTAACTGGCAGTCGACAGTAGCGGCAGCTTAGAAAAACCAAAAAGCGTCAGTAGGACCAGAACACCCAACTTTTCTGTTGTTTTGCCGGCATATGGCAGGAGCTGTTCTGACTGTTCTAGCTTCATCCACGCAATGTGGTGATGTTGCTGTGTTTTATTGTACGCACACTTCATATTATTTAACAGTGAAGACATTTGCTTTATGAAACAAACAAGTGTCGTCTGGACTGACTTCTTGTTTACTGATCAGGGGAGGTGCAACCCCCCCACCCCATAGGTTTATATTTGATGTAGAAGCATTAATCTAAGACATGAGCTCATGGCTCCATGTGGTGGCGCACAGCTTTGTCATCTTTGGTCGTCTTCTGAGACGCTGAGGCTGTAGATCTTCCTCTGCCCAGAGTTTCTGCTCGCTCTGCTTCAGCCTGCGTACGTCTGCGCTGCAGGCGGGGGCTGTCTGCCATGGGGACTCATTAATGAGCGCTCCTCTCCCCATGTGGAGGAATGTTTGCACCGGCGAGCGAGACAGAGCGATGGAGTCACAGGGAGGGAGGGGAGGACGTGCAGGAGGCGCCGGCGTACCCGCTGCTGCCGCCGCTCCAACATCC